>CM051256.1:92458335-92490835 GCA_027921565.1 Artemia sinica | reverse complement strand
ATTTCTGGTCGTTTTGAGTTTGAGTTATTGTAGGCTTCTATTTTTACTGATCTTAAGTTTAATATGGCCATTATGGAACACGTATTTTGGCAGAAACTTTCTCAAAATGCCTTTAAAACCAACTTGAGACTTCGAAACCTACTTATAATTCCTAAAAACATCTAATAATAACATTGCACTACTAATTACCGAGTTTCATATATGTATTGGAATAAATTAATTTAAAATTAGTTTCTTCAAAATTTAGTGTTTCAACGTTGAAGCCAAGTTTCGCGCTCAAGAGAAATCTGACTTGTCTACCCGTGAAAAGATCTAATGTCGCTTATGTTTATACGTTCTCTGGAGCACTCGCACCTCGGTCCGGGTTTTTTAAAATGGGTGAGATAGGGCAAGATCATACTGCTAATTATATATACAGTGGTTTGAACAGTTGCAACATCCCGCCTGGTCCCTGCTCTCAATTAAACATAATTCATAATTACACAACTTAGGAAACATTACAATGTGATGTGAAGAAGCAAAATTTGTTTTAAGGGAAAAATCCGTAAGCTGATTTTAAAGACAGCGTTGAAAGATTTCCTAATTAGCTCCACACAGAAGAGTTGCTTTATATGTTGTTCAACTGAATTAATGAGCCGCTTTAGTTGCATAACTACTAAATAAGTAAATAATACAAATAAATCTAGTATAAGTCTAAATACTAAATAAGTCTAGTATGGACTAACATTGCATGACCAGGACAAGGGAAGCAAAAATAGTACTACCGCTACTGCTGATGGACCATCTCATCACCCAGCCACCTGAAGCAAAAATAGCTGCGAAAGACCCTTCTCTATCCACCTTGTTCAGAGCTTCACTCTTTACTCCCTTCCATGAAGTTCCTACTCGCTTTAAATACTTCCTTGTCCCCTCCCCTCCCTCCAGAAATCTGTTTTGAGAAAAGTCTTCTCGAATTCTCATTAGTTTTTTAACTTTCCGTTAAGTCCGTAAAAAACACCCAAATGGAAACGCGTCTGCAGTCCAAGCCCAAGGAAAAGATATATTTCTTTGCTGAAATGAAAGCAGTTGTGATGTGTCGGGCCCGCACTATCAGACCCTTTTCGATGTAAAGCCAATAACAGGTCTTCTATCAACCACTTGCAGTTGCACTCGCTGTAATTAACAATTTTTAGGATTTTATAAAAAAAAGGAATTATTGAGCATGAATGGGAAGTTGGAGTGACATTTCAATACGCCTACATAAGTTAAAAATGAAGACTGTAAATATGATCCATCCAATATGAGTCATCAACAATTCAGTCAATAAAGTAAGAAACGACGGAATAAATGGGAAAATCTACTATGTCAGAAGCACTAGCAATATTAAGTTTCTGTTGAATTTATAAATGCAGCCATTCAGAAACCGCGATGTCATTTGGAGGGGGCTTAAGAAAGCAATTCTCTCAAAAAATTAGAGCCTTCTCTAAAATAAATCAATACTATGTTTAGACTACCAATATGAATTCTACAAGAAACTGATTATCAGAATCTAGATAACATCACAGTTTCTTCAAGTGTAAATGTACCTTTTAGGTTAAAGCAACTGTAGCTTACCTGATAAAGACAAATGGATTGGGTATAACAAAGTAATGCAATATTGCTAGTATGCAAGTGAAAAGCACTGCCAGTTTCTTGATTCAGCTGAAGTGCGTGAACTATATTTAGTTTTGAGTGACAATCAGAGAGAAAATATGTATTACCTAAGAAACACTCGCGGATTAATTGTTGGCTCACATTACAGTCAATTTGACACATAGTTAAACAATAACTGTTTATATTCCCATTGCTTAAATCAATGCTTTGTTTGCCACAAAAATCCAGTCCCAAATTTCAGACAAACCCAAAGTTTGATCAGGATTTTAAAAATTTAAAATCAAAACAGAAATAAAAAATAAAAAATAGCTGGTCGTAGTGATTAAAATTTGTCCGAAATAGACGTATTTTACTAAAAGAAACATTACAAGCTAGAGAATACCTTCTACCAGATTCTCTGGAAATCTGGTGGGCTAAATAAATGGTACGACTCTGCTAGGCTTAATGAGAGTTACGGTACTAAGCCTTCATTATTCGTTACCCAAATTTAAAAAAAACGAAAACTGAATCAATCTAAGGATATATAAATACAAATCTGGTAATATCCAATCCCAGAATAATGTGAAAATCTAATCCTACGCACTGTTTCCACTCTGTTTCAGACCTACCTCCAAAAGTTTAGCAGTGTGCAAATCGATCTTCAAAAATTTTAGTAGTGTGCACATCGATCCCCAAAATTTAAATTCAACCCTCAAAGTTCATGTTTCCACTTAAATACAAAATACCCTATATCAATTTCTGAAATCTCCCAACAGTTAAGCATCTCATATTTTATTTGCCCTATTCAACACGAAATATTCCCCAAGCAAACTAGTAACTTCAGATTACAGCAGCTCAAAACTTGCCAATTACAAGGTAGTGTATTTTGATTTGGAACAATCGACCCATATACCGACACACAAGAAGAATTGGGGGGGGAATCTCAAATACATTAAAGGAAAAAAATATGGAGTAGCAAGCCTAAATGCATTAAACCCACGAATAAAGGAACTTAATATTCAACAGAAAGCGCTGTTCGAAGCCTCAGACCCCCACAGCATGATATATTACTTCCCTAATATGAATATCTGGACCAAGACGCATTCACAAGGGAGCACTCAAGGCTGCGTCTCGAAAATATCCAAAGATTTTTACGATTATTTTACAACTCCTCAAAATTTTCATAAATTCACTGTTTTGAAGAATCCCCCTACATCTGCGAAATAACTTCTTGCGTATGACCCTATGTGATATAAGCATAAAATTTCAGAACTTAAATAAACGGCAATCTTAATGCGAGCACCTTGTTCATGGGAAATTGTCTGAGTGTTTAGTCTGCTAAATTGGGCAGATATAAAACACTGTTAAAACGAACAAAAAAAAACTTTGAAATGAGACTTTACTGAAATGAAGATTATCAAAGAAATGTTTTACTTAATTTGTTCAATTTTTGAATTGCAACAAATTACATATTAAAATAAAATTACTTATCCATAATCTTTCCCGTGAGAAAAAAAATATTTCCAAAAAGCCAAACAAAATAAGCTGAAAGTTTTTATTATTAATATGTGACAAAGTCGGTCAACTAGAGGCAAATAAAAGACACCGCATCCAAGTGTACAAATAAAAATTATTTTCATCATTTTACCAAAAAATTCACAACCCACTTTTTGCAGTACAGCTTCAAATGCCTTTATATCAAATTAATTCATCACTAATCAGAACTGTCAGTTATTTGCGACTCTCAAGGAAAGTAATGGAATATCAGCTTTCCAAATCAAACACATTATGCATATTTTACATCTATCGGTGTATTTCAACATGGGATTTATATTTCGTTAAATATTAAAGCTCGAATACAAGATTGGCGAAACAACAATATCTACTTAAAGTTGATAATATGAAATACAAACTTATTAAACCGTGAATTATACCAAGAGGCGTCAGTTCCGGGAAGTTTGGGGGGCATTTTCTTCAAATTTTTCGATGAATATACCCAAAAAAGTAATATTTAACGAAAAAACAAAAAAAAATGTATCTTTCACAGTCAAGTAGGGGGGGGGGGCACATCTCCTTCCCAATTGACGCCACTGATTATACCCCCACACATTGGGATAAGATGAATTTCTCCACCAAGTTTTGGTGCAAGAACATTCGAAATATGTGGGTCGAAATGTGTTTTCAGCTACCATCTCTAGAAAAATGATTCACATCCCCTTTCACTCCACTGAAGGGTCAGATATATGTGCCCCTATGTTCTCAATGAACAATCCTCTTCTTGCCAAAATCAATTAAAATTTAGCTGGTCTCTAAAATGACTTAAAGAAGGCAATATTTCAGTACAGCAATTAAGTTTGTTTAGACAGCTTGTAAAATCTCGCCCGGTATCAATAAACAGGTTCATTTAAAAGATATTACAACCTTACTTGAAATTATTAAAAAAATTTAGCGGCACTCTGTCAGTTTGTCCATCCCTCTCGCTTTCAATTCAACTTCTCTCAGAGGGCTCTGCAGCCATACTGCCACTCACAAAACCTTAAGTGAAGAATCATAATGCTACGAACAAGGTTAGTTTTACAAATAGATTGCACAAGAGATAGTTATAAATATTCATTTTCAGACAAGCATCAACTTAGACATAAATAAAAACCTGTGGGAAAATAACATAAACTATTTTTTTAAGCCAGATGCAGAAAAATAGAAAGAACAATAGAATAATTCAACCCTTCCTCTGAAGCAGGATTGTCACTCTTGGGAATTTTCTTCAAAAACTAGTGGTTTAGCCCTGGGCTAGGATATTGGGAAAGTGTATACATTAAACATTAATTTCAAAAAGCAAAAATTAGTATTATATATTACTATTATTTAATAGTTTGGGATTTTTGGGAGAGGATATTGTTAAATTATCAGTGGCAGTCCTATTCCGAAGGCTTTTCCCCGGCAGCAATAAAGAGAACACAAAACATAAAGAAGACGAGACAAAATACAGAGCAAAACAAACACTAGACTGCTCAGCAGGTGAAAACATGACCAAGTAAAACAAGAGACTTTAAATTTGTTTAACTTAAACAAATCCCAAAAACGCTGTCCGGATTCTTCTTTGTTTTAGTCTGTCTTGTCATCTTCCTGTTAAAGGATCTATGGTTTCCTTGGCGTGGCCGTCTCTGTTTTTTAGGTTGTTTCTTTTATTATTATTATTATTATTTATACATACAGCCTAAATCAAATTACTTGCGACTAAAATTATTTACATCTATATATTTTTTTTAATTCCTATTCACTTTAATTCCTATTTGACCCAGAAAGGGTCAAAATGTTCAGCCTTCTTTAGAATTTTATTTTGGTTTTCAAACATCCTCATTTGGTCATCATTTTCAACTATATCTATCTAACACGGACAAAACAATTATAAGTGCAAATACTTAAGGAATAATTCAGACAAACGCGAGAAGAAAAATTCGCCTTTACGTTTTCGCATTTTTTTTTTTTTTTTAATATACATTTTCGAGCTGCCCTTTTCAAACGTCTATTTCTTATTACTGGAAATTAAAATTAGTTGTTTATGACGTTAATAATACATTTATTACCCATTTAATGTACAGATATGCAAGCAGATTGCGAAATAAAACGAAAAGAAAATCTCAAAAATACACAACGAAACTAAAGAAAAGTGTCTAAGAGTTCGCAACGTTTAGGTAAAAACTCCCGTTAAAACAATCTTACTTTTGCGAAGCATCATAAGAATTAATTCTGTCACACAACGGAAACTTTCAATTTGTGAAATAACTGACTTGCACGGTGCGCAAATTTATTTTCTGGAGGATATTATAAAAAAACGTATAATTGAGAAATATTACGATCGTATCCAACTTTTTTTTTTTTTTTTTATCCCACCTCTTCTCTTAGTGGCACCAATAAAAAGAAATAAAAACAACTATTTAAACATTTACAAAAAAACTAAATGGCACCTACACTCTAAATTACATAAAATAGCAGCCGAAGAGTGGTCTTCATATTATTGTACTACTACCACTAAAAACTACAATAAAAAATCCAAGAAAAAAAAATTCAAGTTTGGTCTTAGGTATAATTAATAATATTTAAGAAAGTAGTAATAAGATACGATATTCTAAACTATTTTGAACATTTGTGCGACTTTCTACCAACAGGTCCAGGTATTTTTCAATGCATGACTACTTTCTTTGATGTAGTTCGACTCTGATCTCGACTAAAGTTGACCGGGCCGATTTCACAGCACAAGCAGTGATTGATTGATTATTTTGGAGTTGAGGGAACTATTTCGAAAAGGAAGCAAAATTCCAAATAGGAAAAAAGTTACAAAGTGTATAAAAAACGTATGAAATTATGGCTGAAATCTTGAAAATCTTTGAAATTCGAGGAGGAGATAGAAGCCAAATACCCCTTCTTGCCTTAGTATTGGCATAACTTAGTATCTCGTAATTAGTCGGGCTTTTTCTTTATGGCAATCTGTTCATAATGCGTCATGACAGAGAACGAACGGCGTAACCAACAGCTTTCGAAAACAAGTTATTTTGCTTTGCTTCTGGGAAAAGTTCTATCTCCGTTGTATCCACTTGGTATATTTTTGTAGGGACATATTTATTTCATAAAAGGGTAGGAAAGATCGGCGTCCATTAGGACAAGAATATTCTAGCTCTTCAGCTAACAACCTCCAGGTGTAATTTTGCACACAATATTCCAAAATGGAGCCACATGGTAATTTTAAACATTCTTTTTGTGCTACCTACATCTCGACCCCCCCCCCCTGAAGGAAAAATGCTCAAAAAGCTTCGCAGCTTTACCTTCAATCTTCTGCAAACTTATGGAGATGCTGTGTACATCCTTTGTTACTTTCCATGGTGGTTTATAATTTGGATTTTATTACTTAAGTAAAAAGCTTAGCGAGCTCATTTCACTTAAAAAAAAAAAAAAAAAAAAAAAAAAAAAAAAAAAAAAAAAAAAAAAAAAAAAAAAAAAAAAAAAAAATTTTGTCCCGCTGAAAAAGGCGTGTTGAATCATTTTCCACAAAATAATAGTTATGGTTTCATACATAGACGCTGGGGAGAAATTTATCTGATGGTCAAATTTTTTCCACTCTAATAAAAACAAGCCACTCTAATAGCTGCCAAATGAAGCTTTGAAAGAGGGAGAGTCCACCTAGAATAGCCAAAATTGCGCATTTAATATTGAATTTTAAAAAAGGTTCTGAAATCAAGGTAAGAAGCGACATCAAAACTTGAAACAAACATATATTATTCTACCTACGAGGAGAGCTAACAACACTAAACCCCGTTCTTTAATCTACTTTTCAACTTGGCTTTTTCGAGAGTATGACCAATACCTATAATGTGCTAAAACTTTAGTGTAAACAGCGTCGGCTAAGAGGGGGGGGGGGTAGAAGCTTACGATTTACTTGGGATAATTTCTGTGCGTTTTGAGTTTTAGCTCCGATTCTTCTTCCATTCGAAAAGTTTTTTGTTCCTCTTTTTGTCCGGTTCTAACATTATATTCAGTACTATAGAAATAAGATAGGGACTGTGGCTCCCATTAATTACCCGCCCTTTACATTAAAGCCTAACTTTAGCATAACAGTGCACAAAAACGATAATTGTCACTTAAAAAATGGCCTACCTTAGAAATATTTCTGGAGGTGGGGAGGGAGGGGGTCTGAAATGCTTAAAACGATAATTCAAGTTATATTTTTGTAATTTATCGAAGAGGGGCTCTTTTCATTAATTCTGTTCCTGAGGATGCGCTTCCGCCTCTCCAATCTATAGATAATCCTGTGAATGTGGTAATCCTTCAGCATCCATATCACACGCCTAGTCCAATATATTTCTCTCGATAAACGAACGTTGAGGGGTAAATCTCCTTCCCCTTCATGTTGACCTGGAGAACCAAATTTTGTTTTAATTATTCATGTACGGTGAGCCAAGATCAAAACCTGCATTTATTCAAAAACGTTCAAAAATTAAATAAAAAAAAACAAGTTTTTTAAACTGAAAGTAAGGAGCGACATTAAAGCTTAAAACGAACCGAAATTATTCCGTATATGGAAGGGACTTTCCCCTCTTCAACGCCTCGCTCTTTACGCTAAAGTTTGACTGTCTCAAAACTTTATTTTTTAAAACAAAAAAAACTTTAGCGTAAAGAGCGAGGCGTTGAGGGGGGGAAAGCCCCTTTCATATACGGAATAATTTCTGTTCGTTTTAAGTTTTAATGTCGCTCCTTACTTTCAGTTTAAAAAACTTGTTTTTTTTTATTTAATTACACGAAGAAATGTTGGGAAAGCGGTGTGGTATGATCTATCAGCCATCTATTCCTGCAGTTTAGATCTGGTTTTTAATTAAGAATCTTACATTAAGAATCTGATTTTCGAATTAATATCACATTATTTCTAATTAGCTACTAAAATGTAGTATAAATCGTTACGTAACGTAAGAACTTTTGATGTATCTTTTATTTAGTTATGGCGTAAATTCCTTAATTTAATCCAGTTGCCTCAAGGATTCCTTTGCACTAGAGAATCAAAAAAAAAAAAACAAAAAAAAAAAACAAGGTTTAATCTAAAACCTGATAAAATGTAAATTATTTATAGTTGCGTTTATCAATATGTAATTAGTTGCATTTTCTCGTTTCCATGAAAAAAATAATTTTATTTATTATAGCAAACAGTTTTTATGTCATGACGTCATTTTCATCATTGTCACGTAAAAACGTTAAAAAACTGTTTAAGCTTACTGTGTCACACAAAGACTCTAAGTTTGCATGAATTGGCTCTACTAATTTGCTAAAACATTTGATTTTTAGAATAGAAAGTTAAGTTCCATCTTTGTTTATTTGACAGATAAAAGTGTCTTGCTAAACATTAATCTATATCATTCCAGGCCAGCCGAGCAATCAGTTTACTGAATCTCTACAACAATCCGGTGTGTGTGAGGATATTTTTGGCCCTGATAGCACAAGACAGAATGAATCCTGCTGAACGCCTTTTGGAGCTTGGTGGTCATTCTTTTCAAATTACCATGACTAGTTATATGGATTCGTTTCTAACTGGCCAAGATGGAATTGGAAATCTAAAAAGTGTGCTAGAGTATGTCGCTATGATTACTCTTAATCTTGGGCCTTAATACCATCTATTTCAAGCATCGAACTTTTTAGGAAGATTATTTCGTCTGATGAACTGTTTGAGGATTGAGAGGCTATATTAAACGTTTAAATAGGGTGTCAATCGAGGGACAGGGCGTTTTGGTTCAAACCCGTTTTAGCTGCTGTCCCCCTTGACAGCATAGAAGGACTAGTGCTTGCCGACTCATCTGTTTCCATTGCAGACCCATCTTTGCTTCCTGATACATCGGTCGTGTCCATTCCTGAAATTTGAATTCTCTGCATATTCAGTGTTTTTTCCCCGATTGGACGCTAGGACATTTGTAAGTGATGAATTTGAGAAATATCCTACAGTAGATATTTTGCATTATCTTAAAACTTTATTCTTCCATGGGATTTAGAGGCGAATTTTTTCAGTGATTTTTTTTTTTTAATTCTCACGTTCAAATTTCTCATGCTTTTTCATGCTTTTTCTCATGCTTTTTGCTACCTAAAAAATATGTTCCTCACATATTTCTCTAATTTGCAGGATTGCAGGACATTCGTTTTATCTTTACTGTTGCTCTCGGAACCTCTTGCGGACTTTCCTGACCCAGAATTTAGTGGTCCTGGTTGACTCTAGACCGCGATAAGCACCTGGAAAAGCCATACTTGATATTTGTTTTTCCATTTGTTTGAAATTTCTGGAATTTCGAGGAGTAGCTTCATAAGTTGTGGAAATTTGTTTTCTCTAAGTATGGTTTTTTTTGGGTTGTTCGTTTTGTAATTACCGAATATTTTCCCCCATGCTCTTTTCGTTGGAGTGAAAAAGCATGAGAAATTTGAACGTGAGAATTAAAAAAAAAAAAAATCACTGAAAAAATTCGCCTCTAAATCCCATGGAAGAATAAAGTTTTAAGATAATGCAAAATATCTACTGTAGGATATTTCTCAAATTCATTACTTAGTTTTAAAATGGTACTTCCTTGTCTGAAAACTTTAAACAATGCCAACATTTATTTTGTCCTTTCGTTTTTTTTTTCTACTCACTGAATACCAGCAGAAATTCTCTACAATTAAAAAATCATAATTTTCTTATTTCCCACTTTTCCCCTAATATCTAACTTTATGATCATTTTTGTATACCATAGATTGCTAACTGACTTCCATCCAATGAGGAAACAAAAGTAGGTCTGCAAGGATTATGAAATCGTCCAAAATGTACTTATGGGTAAAAACTTACCACAACAGCTGAGCTTGATTTGCACCTTCCTTGGATCGACAGGTTCACAGTTGTTTTCTAACGGTCTGAAAAGGAGAGCATACATCAATTCAGTGCAAATGTTAGCAATAAGCCAATGCGAAATAATGAAAGCCAGGTTTCAGAAAGACAAGTGTGACAATAAACAAATGTTCAATGCTACCTAAAAAAAATGCTTCAGGAAACGTTGAACCCTGGTAGTATCTTTAGTTTCTGGAATTAGACCTACAGCATTTGGGCCGTAGAAATCCTCTTGCTGTTTTACTTCTGACAGCTTGCGACATGCCTGCATTTTTGCTAAGACGTTAATTGGGAGAGGGGTTGGCCCTCCCAGACAGTGGTCTACACACCCCAGCCCAGGTGAAGTGTGGAGGGACCGATGCCCAACTGTAGCTCTTTCTCCATACAGATTGAAAGTTCCTTGAGTAATTTCTTTTCAGAAAGACCTAGATACCTACAGTTCAGCTAGAAATTTGGCAATGGGAGGGTGAGAGAATGTTTGAATAGCTGGTAGTCCAATTTATAGTATATATTTCAAACCGTGCTAAGGGATAACATACCTACTTTTGTGCCAAAATTGGCAATGAGAATAGTGGGAGAGCATTTGAGGGCTTCTGGCCCATTTTGTATCTTCAACCATACCAGTTGAATATTATATCCTTCTGTGAATCTTGTCAATAAGGCCTTCAATGAGGCAGATTGAAAGTTCTTACTTGGTTTTGCTTCAAATGAGGTGCAACAAGTGTATCTCTTTGATAGTCCATGAGACTTAAGAAGTAATGAAGTTGTCATTTAATTAAAATTCCTCATGAGCAAAATCTTCATACAAAGGGTGAAATAAATGACTTGTCAGCTCATCATTGTTAAAAAAAATGTTTAATAGTGGATTTTATTTGGGGGGGGGACTCTCAAATTCTTTTCGCGATGATATTAGTACTTTTTGCCAGCTCTTGGAGGATTATTAATCACCGAAAAAAAAAAAAAATCATATCTCTCGTAGCTGATATGTTGATTTTCGACAAGCTTCGATTTTTTAAAACAATGAGAGATTTATTGATATTTTTGGAAGAAAATCATCTGACAACCTGTATGTTCAGCCGATAATAAGGTCCACGGTATTTTTGCTTTTCATTGTGTTAGAAAAATGATGACTCGACATTAATGACAAATCGCAGTTTAGATTGGTTTTTACATTGGAGTCGTGTAGCATCTTAGTCCAAGAATGGATTTTATTTATAAGAAAAAGAGGGAGTTCTAAATATTTCATGGTTAATTTTGTCTCACTATTTCTGTACATTGTAAACTGCATTGTAAGGTGATCAATGGAACAAATACTCGGTATTATTATGTATTAACCAAGAGATAGTGATATCTCCATTAATAGATTTACGTTTTCAATAATCCGATATTTTTCCTACGACCAGTGGTTTTGGGAAAGCGCGAGTGATTCGATTTACTTGTCCAAATTTCAAATTGATGAAGAGCTAAAAAAAAAAAAAATTAAACGCTTATGGTTCCATCAGTTCTTTTTTTGCCGGCCATTTGAAACTAGAAATCTTCTTTGAAAATGACTTAATTATCTAAATCTCTGGTTGGAACCAAGAAGATTTTAAATCTCACCACCGTCAGGCCCCAGGGACCCTTTGCCATTTATTGTACATTGCTAAAAAAAAGTGACATAAATGCGAAAATTTAATTTCTTAAGAAATTTATTGAACATAACAATCTATAGTAAGTTAAAGCAAATATTCAGCTTGCGGATTAAATTCAAGTACTCTTTGAATTCTGGCCTGAATGAATACAAAATTTTGTGAAGGCTTCCTGGAAAAAGCGGCCTTGTTTGACTGAAAAAATGCCATATTTAATACCCTTCTTTAATAGAAATCAATATTGTATTTCAACTGGTTAATAAAAATAAGATTATTTATTTTAATGTTCAAGCTGATGAAGCAATTTTTTTTTTATATTGGACAACATGAATTCCAGCTGCTGAAACGAAATTGAGCTTCTGTTCAAACCGTGCTTGAAAATAGCTTCCAGTATTGTCTATAACTGAATTTAAAACAACCTCGGCTCATACCCAAATAGATGGTGCCTGGAATAAAACTGAGCCGCAGCTTGGAGAATACTGGGACACCCTTGGCCCATAAGGTAGTAATGCTGAGTTTGAAAGCTGCTAATCATAGTGTCTACTTCTCCTCGTTTTTAGTTGACTTCTTGCATAGTCTTGCTTAGTTAACAACTTGTGACAGCATAGTGAATAAAACTGAGGCTCTTGATTAAAGCTTTCCCAGATCACCCGCCTGTCCCGAACAATTTATTTCCTTTAAGCAGTCCTAGCTGAGTGGTTAGCACGCTAGACTTAAAATCCTTTGTTCGAGAGGACAAGGTGTTCGAGGCCTCGTGTTGCTGGTTATTTGGTTTTGAACAGGGGTTAGTAGCGTGACTACAAGCTCAGCCAGAGTTTATCCAGCTTTAAATGGGAACCTGAAGAAGTCTGAGGAAGGTAAACAGGAAAGGTATGCGAAAGCGAAGGATGGCTGCCCCCCCCCTTGTACTTCCTGACTGAAGGCTTCCTGAGGCTACGAAAAGGAAATCAGTACCGCTGGCAGGGATTGTGGAGTTCAATACCGTATTCTTTGTCTTACCTTCAATAATATAGCACATTCTTATATTGTACTATCATTACACTCCGTTGAGAATTAGCATTATAAGGTCAGGCAGTTTTATACTGAATTGCCTGAAGTTGTACATATAGAATTGTATTTTACATGCAAGTTTTTTTGGATTGATTAAAAAAATCTAAAAATTAATAGAGAAGAAACGGGTTTAATTTAAATTAAGCAGTGGAACACACAAAAAAAGAGTAAAAGATAAAAAAACTTTACACAATAAAAAAATCCGAATATTTCGACTCCGTGAGCCTTTTTCAACGAAAAAAAAAAAACAAGGGAAAATAAACAACTAAAAAAAATAATATCATTTAAAGAAAACGACAGCTAACACACAAGAGAAAAAAAATACAAACAACAACAGAAAAAACAAATAAATACAACTCACGTTTTAAACACTTCCAGAACTCTGTTTTTTCTCTTAATTTTTGTAAATGGAAAAGCAGTGTGGTGTAAGAAATTATTTATTTAAAAAATCTTGTTTTGTCTAGCTGTAAATATTATGTTTACGATCGAGTCGACCAAACCATGTTTAAATTAGAAAAAATTTTTTACTGTCATTGTTATCATTTTCTGTGCTCAATCAAAACCATACATATTAATTAGAAAACCAGTTATATGAACAAAAAGCTACAATGAGGGACATAAAAGGACGTTTATTGTGAGAAATGACTCCATGTGGCTTTAAAGCTTGGATGAGATTTAATGTTTTTGTTGTGCTCAGTCCGTGTACATGAAGTCCTGGGTCTATGGTCCATGGATGCATCCGTTGGTCGATGTATCGCAATAGCAGTTTGTTTTATGACAAAACCTTATTATTGAACCAGTTCAAAAAAAAGAAGAACCATGCGACATATAATTTGCTACTTTCAGTTAGATTAGGTTGACTGTTCTGAAGGAAAGCGAAAAAGGAGGATTTTTTTTATTATATACAGATTCTATCCAGTTCTAAAACGTATACTATTTGACTGCGATTCTTAAATCGCCATTGGATTTTTAATTGTGTTAACGAAGCGATGTAATCGCTTTCACTTCCCAAAACTATTGGGGAAATTGGAAGCTTCGTTCATTGTTCAGATTATACTGTGTGTTATTATACTGATAATTATCTCAATCTTGGAATTGGGTTCTATTTTTTATTTCTTGAACTAAATATAGTAACAAAAATATAACATACCACATGGTATAGAAGTTACACTTGTCCATGGACCCTTGACCACCCTAAAAAAAACATGTAGGTTGCATAAAACACATAGTAAAAAACAAAATCTAGTATATTTAATAACAAAAAAAAAAAAGAAAAAAGTAGAATGCAACCTGTTCTTTACCTCACGAGACATAAAAAAATAAACAAAAAACACTGGCATAACTGTATCTATTGACCACACGATAGTGTTTTAAAACATTCTTAGTTAAGTAAATATTATCTAAGTTCCTATTATCATTATCAAGTGTACAAGTGTATAACCTCGCTCTTTACGCTAAAGTTTTTTTTAGTACTTTGAAAAGGGCTATTTATTCTAATTAAACGGCCTTTGTGATTCAGGGGTGATTCTTAAAGATTGGAACAAAATAGAACTTTAGGTATTGACGTTGGAGCGAACCCATCATATACGTAATAATTTCTGTTCGTTTTGAGTTTTAATGTTACTCCTTCCTTTCAGTGGAAGAACTTGTTTTTTATTTAATTCTAATCTGAACCCGATGGCCTTATGAGTTGAGTTTACAATTACAATTTGTAATTTCAGGGCCTACGAAATTCCTGGTATAAGATACAGCAACTTGGAAATTCGTGTATTAACAAAACTGACGAAACGGTTGGCAAAAAAGTTTAACGTGGCGATAGACGTGCTTCCAAATCTCCGTCGGCGGCAAATAAGGTCAAGTCTAAGGTTCATGGCACAACAAACTTTTGCAGATAACACAGTTAGTGAGTAATACGTGCTTAGTTAAGTGGAGGGAAGGGAAAAAACTGTAATTCATAACCTGTAAAAATATGTGAAGAAAATAATTTGGCAATATTGCTGAATGTCGCAGTGCTACTACTCTCATTCGTCTGTCTGGAGCATTAAATTGTTAATAATTCAAAAGACACCTTGGTAAAAGGATAATAATTGGCTCATTAATTCTGATTAATTTAATTTTCATCAATTATTATTCTAATTACAAATAATTCCAATTACCACTAAATCCCATGTTCGTGAGGATGGGGGTTCAAGTCCTGGTGGCACTGGTTGTTTGGTTTGGAACGGGAATCAGTGGCGTGACTCTAAACTCAGCTAAAATCGATCGAGCTCTAAATGGGTACCTGGAGAAATATGGAGAAGATAAACAGGAAGAGTGTGCAAAAGCGCAGTATAGCTGGCCCTTAACCCCGCCTTGCACTTCCTGGCTGAAGGACTATGAAACGGAGATCAGCACCGCCAGTAGGGACTATAAAGTCCAATCCCGTATTCATTACCTTTCTTTTTTTTCCATCAGCATGTTAAAGTCGACACTGAATTTTTTAGGTTCCTTCGTCCTGCTCATTCGTTTTGAAACGAGATAAAGAGTGAGAGATAAGAAAGAATTAAAATTGATGACGTGATATATACGATGGTCGAAAGTTGCCTGCTGAAATTTTTCGGTAGTCAGGGTGGGATTGTAAACTTGTTTTTACCTGCAAAACAACTTCATGGTATTTCTAGCTATTACATAATTTTCACTTTTGTATTAGTTTTGTTCTCTTCCCCCCTGAACGCTCATCTTGATGCTATTAATAATTACAGTAAATTAAAAAAATTATTAGTTTTAGTATTTTTCATAAATAGAAACGCTCAAATTTTCATTATTGAGAAATTTCAATTTTGGAAAAAGGTGAAAATAACTTTTGTTGGGAAAACATTTTAATTTTTTATTTTAGTAAGGAAACTTGGAAGGGAAATAGGATCTTGAAAGGCTCTTCAGAATATCATCATTGCTCGTCGATTAGATTTTCTTCCTGGTTCCCAGACCATGCTACGTTGAAATTTGACTTAGTTTTGTCTTCCTTTATATCATGCTGTAGTGATTCTTTAAAACTAGTTTGTCTACACACGAACTCAGTGGTAAATTTTTAAAAAGCCACTGGGCCTATTATGATTTCGATATTTCTTCGAGTATTATCCGTTGATTTGAAGAAAATAATTATTCGAAAAAATTATAATTTCGATATAATAAAAACGGCCAACATTCTATGCCTATGTGATTCTTTGAGGAAAAAATTGCCTTATTTTTTATAACAGAAATTTTTTTATAAATCGTTTATTTTATAAGATTCTTTATAACTGCAAAAATTTGTGTTTTTTTCTGAGCAGAAAACTTGGTATGTAAATAAAAAGGTAACGGATTCACATTGTCTATGTTTCAAAGAAGATTAAAATTATTTTCAGGTGTTGGGTAGGGATCGTTCGCATTATTCTTCTTATTCTACAAATCATCAAACAAATACACACAATTGTCCTTAGACAATTCTTGTTTATCTTCATCTTCTTTATCTTTAATTGCAAAATATATTCTTTAACCTCTTGAAGCGCCCTCGTTGCTTTGAATGTAAAACATTATAAATACATTACATTACAAATACGTATAAATCCAATTGAAAGCCAATTGAAAACCTAAGATCAGACAAGCCACCCTTAACCATTATAAGATATATGCATGAACAATCGGCATTTTCCATTAGTTACAGTCCTTGCTTCAGTGGCAGCAGGGGTTATGTCATTCTCAAAGGGGTATTTATTGAACGTTTCATCTATTCTGAACAGAATAGCCACCCACCTGGCCCACTCAAAGTGCCAGGTATAAAAATACGTATAAACATTACAAATACGCATAAATCCCATAGCTTTGTTTTACTTACAACCTATTCAGAGGTTTGCAGTCTGAGCCGAGTGCTGGGTTTCTTTATTTATAATGTGTGTACAGGCAAAGGGTAGAGACCAAAAAGTAGAATTCTTTTTGAATGTTAGGTGATGATACCGAATCATTGCAAATATAAGCTTGAAGAATGAACAAATAAACGTCCAAATGGGGATAAGTGCATTTGTCTAGACTGTGAAAACAGGTACAAAAGTCTAGATATTTCGATCACATATACAGCGATCGTCATTAGTGTAATTTTAATACTTTAGCTCTTACTGATGACGATCGCTGTATATGTGATCGAAATATCTACACTTTTGTACCTGTTTTCACTGTCTAAACCAATGGACTTATCCCCATTTGGACGTTTATTTGTTCGTCATAGAAAGGCAGTGTGGTCTGGGAAAACAATACCTAGTTTAAGGTGTTGCTTCAAAAAAATGCTTGAAGAGATTGGATCGGAAATGCATACTTACTGTACATATACATTTCTTTTGGTCTATTAAAATGGTCTGTTAAGACGCATGTGAAAACTGATGAGAAAAACCAGCCAGTACAAAGGGAAAACTGTTCAACCGATAGGTACTAATTTTTTCCTAAAAAGCACAAATAACATATACTTGTATACGCCAAATCGCCAAAGGGAAAAGTGTTCAACCCATAGGTGCGATTTTTTTCCTAAAAAGCGCAGACAACATACACTTGTATACGCGAAATCTCTAAGCCAAGTATATTTCTTGCCAAGTATCGTCCTCTTTGTGTTAGTTTTATACAAAGCATTATTTGTCTTTGATAAAAATTGGTGGTTCTGGATAAAAACCACCAAATCTCGAGCTTTCGTGTGCTTAGCAGTTGACATGCTTTCTACTTTCAAAATAGTTGCTCATTTTTCGTTGATGGCACACGAAAAACGTATCGGTACTTTAGGAAAATTAAAAAACAATTCGTAGCCTTAAGGGGCGACCATACTTGAAGCGACCTTCCTATCTCTCCCATAGTAAGCGTTTTGAGTTTGTCTGACATTAATAGTTGAGACAGTTAGGCGGTCTCAGTCTTTTCTAATAGAATAGAATCAGGTGAACATTTTGATTTAGCAAAATGCTAAAGCCGACACCTATTTTTCCTGAAATCCCAAAAAAACTCAAAAACCTATTTTGGGTTTGCCTGCAAGATTGCTGCAGTCAATATTGTCATAATTGGTACTTAAAAATGCAGCAAAAAATATTCTATTGAAGTAGTTGCAGCATATTTTTATAAAAAACACTTGCTGACTGCAGTCCCTTCGAATACTTTACATACCAACGTTTCAAATTGCTTATCACCCGACAAAGAGCCTAAAATACTTGGAATCAAACGGATGTGGGCGCATAAATTATGCTGAGGGGGTTAACGCTTCCTTTTGTTCAAAAGCGGTCAGTTGTTCAAAAGCGGCTTCCTTTTTTTCAAAAGCGTAAGGAACCCCTGGAAGTCGCCCTCTTCGAGTTTGTTTACTCAAGTCAGTGTGAAATCTGATACCTTTGTGTTTGAGCCTTTTTGCCGACCAGGAAAAGGGCTCGAATCGGCCAAAACGACTTTGGACTGGCGTCCCCCCTTAAACCGTTTGATACTACGGGAAAAATACATCGGTTTTCTCATGGCACTTATTGGTTTTTCAGTGTTTCTCCATGCGTCTGAACGGGCTATTAATGTGAATTTTGCCCCTTTGTTTTTTTTCTATAAAAAGGGTTTTTCCAATGTATTGATAAGTTTTAAACTTTTTTTTTTCATTGTTTAGGCAGAGAAAACTTCGAAGAGCTTTCAACTATAACAGTCAAAAATGAAAGTGATGCGCAAATTGACTTACTTGAAATACTTTTGGATTACAATGAGGATACTTTTTGCTTTGTCTATGGCCCAAAAATTTGGCCTCCCTGAGCAAAAATGGCCGGAAACTCTTCGAAGAAGACCTTTTGAGGAATCAATCAGCAGAAATATATCGACAGAAGAAGATTGGGGATCAGATCCTCTCCAGACGCGGGAAGGAGATGACTTACCAAGAGTCGTTCAAAGTCATAAAAATCAACCTATTATTGTCCAAGAGGATTGGGAAGCTTACGACTCCTTTGTTTGTGGAGAGGAAGAGAAACAATTTCTTTGCTCTCCGGCTCCTGGAGAAGACCTTATTAACGTATCTACTGCTCGAAAAAATGTGTCTTTTGAAGAAATCAGCACAAGAAATGATGGCAAAGAATTTGACATCTCTTTGGCCGAATATGAAGAAGAAAATCGTCTGGTTAATTCAGCCAATTCCCAATTAGTGGCTTACTACGAGCTTCCGCTTGAAGCTGGTCAAATAACTATAGTGGATAATTTAGCCAGTTTTGATGCTCTGATAAATAAAATTAAACAGGTATTTCTTTCATATTCGCTTTTCAAAAGCAACTTTTTCGTAAACATCTTGCCACGCTGGCTAATTGACAGAATTAATTAAAAGCAATTATTATCAAACAGACAAGAGAAATGGCTCGGTTGAATCTAAGCCTGAGCAGGTAGTAATTGAACTGAATTATAATTTTTTAGAGGCTTGGGGAACTGACTTTTTTGCCACATTGGGGCCTGTGACACAAAAAGACTGAGGTGTAATAAGTCTTGAAAAAAGCGAGCAAAAATAATTTTTGAATACTCCCGGGGGTTTACCTATCCTCTTTGTTCTAAAATAAATAAATCTTAAGCTTACATTTGGGGAAAGAGGAAAGAAAGCAATGCTTAAAACAAAAAAAAAATAAACCATAAAGAAAAGATAAAAAATTGCAGAAAAGAAAAGACAAATAAACCATAAAGAAAAGAAAATAAACCATAAAGAAAAGACAAAAACTTGTACTTTTTTATCTACCAATTTGTGTCGTCTTTTTGTTTCTCTTGATTTTCAAGAAATTGTCTCGACATTCTTGAGATTTTTGATGGTCTCTTGAGAGATTGATTGTCTCTCTGTTTTCTGACTCTCTTGATACTCAGGAGCTTGTTCACAAGACATAATCAGTGGTTTTTTCAAGTAACTTGGATTTTTCTATCAGATTTCTTAACTAACTGTCAAACCAGGCCAAGCCATTCCGTAGTTCTGTTTGTTCAATTTACTCCGCTATTCTTTATATTAATTTTTATCTATGGAAATCTCTTATACATTGCTAGACTTCGAAAGAGTTTGCTTTAGAACAAATGCTTTGCAGTGCATAGAGAGAGGTTTCATCGCCTCATTCTCAGAGGCCTTAAACCTCATTCCTAGAGGTTTCAGGCATTGTTTCACTTTTTTGTAGGACGTGAAACCGTGATCTCCATTAAACACATCCGTTTGATCATCTAGCTTGCGCCACTTGTATTTTTCGTTTCTCGGACCGGGGTAAAAGCACTTAGAGTAACCAACTGCGGTCTTTTAAGCCAAGAGGAACACTCGCTATTGGAAAGAAATAATAAGCTTCCCCACTGCTGACTAGGGCAAGTGTTTTGCATTCTCTAGTTAGTATCATCAGAATATGGGCCACTGGAAGAATACCACTGATCCACTTCCGTTGATATTATTCAAATCGCCACGCTCTGTAACTAGGAGTTACATTTTTGCTTCTGATTTTGCCAGTAAGCGTATGAAAGCTAAATAACACACGCATATTTCCTGAAAAACGTGTTCTAAGCAAGGCCGTATCCAGAATTTTTTGCATTTTTTTTATGTTTTTACGAGTCGAAAAAGACTTTGGAGAGATTCAAACCCCTATCCCTTCCTGGATCGATGGAAAGGCAACAAATAATTACCATCAGATGACTGGAGACCAGGGCTGTCACGTATGGGAGGAGGGGGGAGGTCCCCCCAATGTTTTTGGTCACTCGGTAAAAAATAGAAGTCGGTAAAATTGTGGCGCTTCGCAACGATTATTTCGACACCACTAAAATTCTTTGTTCGGTTCAATAAAGAACACGAAAATACTGACATGTCATCTACAGAAATTTCAAACTTGGTCGGTAAACGCGGCAGTTTTACCGATTCCTGCCGTGGTTTTCATAGATAGTGCCACAATTTCCATTTGGTTAAATAAACAGCATTAAAATAGTGACATGAAATTTACTGAAATCTGAATCTCGGTTGGTAAATGCAGTGGTTTTACCAACTGGTGCAGTGATTTTACGTATTGTATTCGAAACTGACATTATGCTAATTTTTGACAAAAACAGTCGATAAAACCTCTTTCTCTCCCCCCCCCCCCCCTAACATTTTGGCTAGTAACGACCCTGCTGGAGACTAGATAGAAAAGTACCTGCGTAAACACGAGTAGTGGAGAAATGGAAGATAATTCTGTTACCAGCAATAGATGATGCTATATATATTACTATATATATATTACCAGCAATAGATGATGCTATAACCAGCAATAGATGATGCTATAACCAGCAATAATGTGGCAAGTGTTAGGAAAAAAGGGCTTAGTAGTAATGCTTCTTATGGTTGTGAGTATGGGGGTCTACAACTTTCCCTGTTTTTGTAACTTTAAAAAGTCCACAATTTTCTTGGAAAGTTGTCTTACCTCCTGATGACTACAAGATTACTCACATCCTGATCCACTGTCAAAGAAAGTTGACAGACGAGCTATGTCAACTTTTCTTGTCCTGATTTTCAGTAAGAAGTCTTCGAGAATACTAGTGTGCCTTTTAATCAATAAATTAGCATTTTCAGATATGCGTCATCTTGCTACCTCCTTCGAACGCTCTTTACACGGAAGCACAAATTCTTATCACATTCATAAACCACTGTTCTTGGATCCAGTCAGCGATTTTCACATTACCAAATAGCTTCATCCAAATGAAGCAAGGCTAGGGGTTTTTCCCCTACCCTTATATTTGACCAGAAAAACTTCGCAACGAAGGTTTGAAAATTTGGCTCCAAAGCCTGTTTTTAGGGTTGTTGCCACGCCACCTTCTCTGAAAAGATACCTTATAGTGTTCGGCGATATTCGATACGATACGAAATTTATCGATATATCGACCGAAATATCGTTATCGAATATCGGAAACCAAATATCGATATTTCGATATTTTACTTTTCGCGGCACTGTAAGACAAGCGTCAAATCAAAAGCAATGTGCCAACAGGAAGTTGGTGAGTTACACCATTCCCATTTGCAATTTCATTCATTCAGTTGGTCAGTTGGTTGCGAGGAGCAAAGATCAGTAGGTTTTGTTACGAATTTGATTGCCGAGATAGTGTTACGAAAGTACAAAGGTAAGGTGTATGTTTTTGGAGCGACACCTTTCTGCTTATCCTTCTCTTAAGTCTCCTCTAGTTGTGTTTCCTTGTAATGCTGACTATTGCTGCATCTCATTTAGCCTAGAGCTTGCACCTATGAGTTTTTGCCACTGCTAACACTGATGGGTATAGCTGCAGGTTAGCTACCCCTGATAAAAATTGTAAATTTGAAATGTAGGACCATAATGAGATAGCTAGGAAACGAACATACCATTTAATTTAGAATTCAATCCTGTATCCAAATATAACAATCATTTATGGTGGACCTTAACGCCCCATCTGATTGTCGGTGCGTAGTTACTTTGTAAATGTCAGCATTTGCTTCATTGGTCTATAATAACATGAATGAACTTCATAAATGTCCAACAGTATATCGGCCCCATTGGACTAAAATTACCATTTTATGCTGCAAAATTGCAGAAATGGCGCTGTGCTTTTTTTTGTCTTTTTTGTTGCATAAAAAAACCTTTTGGATCCTTGTTGAGAAAGATAAGAAACTCGGTATGTTCGTAAATAGAAATTTGTAACATCTGTTTCGGGCGTTTGAGGCATGATCGAGTTGCTGGTGTAGTTCATAAACCCCTCTTATTAGGACATTTGACCTTTTTTGCTAAAGGTTCAAATTTTTTTATGATAATAAATAAATCAGTTTGTTTAATAGATTAAAATACTTTTCATTAGTACTTTTCAACCCAACAAGTTTTCAATATTTGGAAATAGCATAAAATGGAGGTTCTTTTTGCGTGTATGTTGTTCTCAAGGTTTTGTGTTTTAGAGCTTAAATAAATAAATAAATACCGGTTTTATTTTCAAACGCCATAAAAACGGTCATGCCTATCAGCGGCAGTTTTTGTCATAATAAGACACATAAACATATAAAACATATATTTATCGGTTCTTTTAAGCATATTGCTTTAAGTAAAGTTGTAAAAGGATCCGTGATTGAATAATTTCCTTGTTTCTGTTATTTATGTATGTCGGAGTAAATGAATCTTCGTTGAGAGTGATCTGAGTTCAAGACCAGCGGGCGATAGTCTCGTTTAATTGTTTTTACCGTTTCTTGTCATATTTACACTAGTTGATATGATTATCTACTGTATATCTTTTTTTTAATTCACTGATGATTATTTGTTTTTTTTTACCAATTGCGGCTTGATGCAATGATGTTCATATTGTTTATGTTTGTTGAGTATTTAGGAGCCTAAAAAAAAGAAACATGTCACGTACCTACAGAGCAGTGTATAATTGAGTTTTTCATTCTCGTTTTGTGTAATTTGTTCTAAGAGCTGATTTAGATCTTAGCTCCAGCGTTCGTCACTAAAAAACATATGTTTAACTCCCAAGTTTATGTGTATTGCTGTTTTTTTGCTTATTGCTCCGTCTTTTCCTTTTTTGTATGACGGCTTTTCCAATAAATAATAATAATAATAATAATATGAAAATCACAGCCATAGCCATCATCATGCAAAAATATACATTGACTCGAAATATCACAGAGTCAAGCGAATAAAAAGAATAATGAACTAACGAAAATAAATATATACAACTATTGACGAGTGGGTGCAAAAATAAAAATCTTGACCAACGAGGGAACAATCTACTTGCGTACCGCATATACCGTGCTGGTACCGGCTGAATTTTTGGTTCTGGTTGAGCTACATTTTGCGGGAGCCTTTGGCGCGAGAGATGCTCAGGGGGAAGGATTTCACGAAGCCTTGGATTTTCCAAAATACCGATACCAAATTTAAAACACAATTCATCATGGCGTGTCGAAAGAGTTTTAAGTGAAAATTCTTTCAAAAGGGAGCAATAAGGGACTTTGGGAGATTTTGACACTACCAGAAAAGCTCGGTACTGGATCCTTTCCCGGCGGTCCAAAGTCAGGCCGTAATGCCAAACGGGAGGTTCGGTTACTATTGACCAAAGGCTTTGTAAAATACGTTTTTAAGTTTTGGCGTCTATAGAGGTAAAGATGCTTTGTTAACAAAATAGTTAGCGCTAGTACAGATACGTCATACATACAATTAAAACCATAACATTCACAGGTAAGAATAACACAAATCAATATAACGTTATTACATCAAATACATCCTATAGCTTTGTCCTTAAAATGCCGAGTAAAATAAGGCACAATTAAGTTATGATATCTATTGGTACTAGAAGCTGGGTAAATCATTAATTTTTGACAATTCCTTTTCATTGATTAGAGTCTAGTGTTTGGTCCTTCAGTAGAGGGGTTCCAAACTTCACGATGAGTTGGAGAGTTCAAACAAATTGGCCAAAACATAAAATCGCGAAGAAAGGTAGAAAATGAGGACATAACAGCCAGTGATAATCACTGGCTGTTAATTGTCCTCGTTTTCTTCCTTTCTTCGCGATTTTATGATTTATCATGATTAGCCAGTGTGGTCTCAGAAATTATTTAACAAATTGGCCATAACTATATGTCAGTTCTTTTCTCTGACTATCACAGGAATTAAAGCTGTGTCGTTTCATTACTTCATCTCTTGTTTAGTAGCCGTGTCGAGGATTGTTCGCGTAGAAAGTACTGTAGTCAAGCGTTATGCGCTGCATGGAGTTGTGCGTCCCAGTAGATAGTCCTATTGTAACCCTGCAAGAAATTCTTTTACCCTGCAATGTTTAATGCTTACCGTTTTACTGAGTTTTAATATGTTTTGTCTTCAAATTCTTTTATGCCTATTGCAAAAGCTGTTCGTATTTATATGACTTTCGTATGTCTTCTCAACGATAGATTAAATTAATAAATGTTTCTAATGCCACATTAAGTATGTGAAATTCTGACATGAAATTTATTCTTTTTACTTGAATAACCCGCCTTTCCATATCCATGCGTAAAAATCAAAATACTTGAAAGAAATAATATCAAAATATCAACGTAAAATAATAATAGGAGCAACACCAAAGTAAACTTATCCAAAGGGCAGATGACTTTTCTTGTATTCAGCACCTAAAACGCATAGCGGGAAAACATCCTGGGGTTTTTCTGGCGGGGGGGGGGAGGGGATTAGAAGTGTTGGATGATTTGCCCCCAACCAAAGGCCGCATTGTACTCCCAGCCAAAGGCATCGAATCACAAGATCAGTGCCTGCGCAACGCAGACCATGGTCAGCATACGAAAAATTTTTAAGGTCTTTAAGCGCATTGTGGTTTCGACTGATGTTGTTTTATTTAATGTTCAGCTTCTATTCCTTTCAAATATTTAAAAGATTTGGTTTCCAATGAAACAAAGTTTGTTCAACTTTCCTGGTTTATGTTTATCTTGTATCAGAATTTGTTACAATTCTTTTTGCAAAAATAGAATGTGCATATTTTCAAATCCAATCAAATTATAGCTTTCCCTTTCAGGGAAGAATTTATGTTTCGTTTTGTTTATACAGTTTTTACCTTTTGATAGGAAAATCTTCTTGCTATTGATGCAGAGTGGCCACCCACTTTTGATAGTTTTGAAACCACTTCGGCGAGTGTTCTTCAGATTGCAACAACTAGTCAAGTGTACATTATTGATGTGATCAGCCTTCAAAAATCTCTGATTGGCAAGCAAAGAGAGGACTTTTTGAATGCGTTTTACAGTGGAAAATCTCTAATTATTGGCAAGTTGTCGTGATTAACCTGTTTTTATTTTTGGCAAAAACTAGATCTCTAATTTTCGCCTTACCATTGTTGCTGCCTTTTTACGAAAATTTATATGCAACCCTTTTAGTTTTTTGTATGTGATTTTTTTATGGCTATTATGACCAGAACCCAGGCAAGGTATTCCTCCTTTTTGTGCTTACCTTAGACATAATTCTATTTCTATTCCAATAATCATTTATTTGGTCAGGATTTACCTGACAGATTTTGGAATATAAAACCTAATTGAAAATCTTATACACAAAGCCTTATTGGGAGGGTTGGGGACGCAACAAGCCCCCTACATAAAACCTCTCACTAAAAGATTGGAGAGAGGCGTGAAGAACGACCAAACTTGCCCTATTTTGGATCTTTTAGAGTGATTATTTGGATATTTTGGATCTACCAGTTTAATAGATGGTAAAATGCTTACCACCTATTGCACTGAATGGTGACTAGTAATGCAAGCTACTTGGCCGACTTTTCTGAGGCCTGCACTGAATGGAAGACATGTTAATCTTTATTTAGACCCCTCTCTTTGCTTCCATAAATATCTTGAGGCGGTTGTGCTTAGTTAATTAGTAGGCCTATATGTATTGGAAAAGATTGTGTTAGTTAGTTTATATGGTTTACTCTTGACGAACAAATAAACGTTCGAATGGGGATAATTTCGTCATTGAAAGGCAGTGTGGTCTGGGAAAAGGATACCTAATTTAAGGTTTTCCGTCGAAATTGTGTATTCTTGAAAAGTGAAAAGCTATGCAGAATAAATTTGAAGCTAGAGATGTAACTGAATTTTTTTGCATTGGAATACCGAAGCGGGACTGCAATTTTCCGTTTTTATGTATCATACAACTCGCATTTGGATTTAACTCCCACACGGATTATGAATCGTTCATTTTAAGGCTAATTGTCTTAGTAAAGGATCGTCAGTATTTAGAATTTTAGCCGAAATAAAATCACCAATTTTGACTCGATTACGGATTCGATCATGAGAGTTCATGATCAGTAGCAAATGGTAGTTCACGTTTTTTGAAACTCAGTCGTATAATTCTGCCACCTTTCCAAATATCTGTCTTTTATCAATATCATTGATTATTTCTTCAAATTTCAGTTTCGCAACTCGAGTAACGAGATCGAGACTATCTTGAGTGGACTATTCTATGATAAACTTATTATCATCAGATTTAATTCTTGCTGCTTCTTTAATTTCCGGCCCATCAGGATTGCATGTCATATTTATAAAGAAATCTAGAGGTCCAAGACGACAAACAATAGTCAATACGTCTTCAAAATGTTCAGTGAAGTGGCGTGTTGATGGAATGAATGATGATAGTAGTATAACTTTTTCGTCAACGACTGCATTCTGTTTCGAGGCTAAGTCGTTGAGAAGTCGTGTAACACATACGTTGTTTTTGGTCATAATAGTTTTCTGGTTGAATTTTATCCATTGGGTGCGATCACACTTAATACGAATATTGGTATCAACAAGATACTGTTGAAAAAGTCTTCCGCCGAAATGCAAAGCATCAAAAACGATCCGACGCCGGTCGGGTGTTACAGATTCCAGAGAAAGGTTTTTACGGTTCAGGTCAAAAAGTGATACGGTAACCCGCTTATTTAAGCGGCGTCACATAACACACACGTCACATAACGTCACATATATGCATATGACGTCATTCATGAATGCAGCCTTTTATGTTAATATATGGCGTCATTGCAATACTGATGTATATAAATATGAAGTCAGTCACGTGATTTTTTTCTTCTAAATTAAGGCCCTTGACGAATTATCGCAAACGTGTGACATACATAGATCTTTTTGTAGGCTAGAAAATCACAGGATGCCAATTCTTGCCCCCCCCCCCTTCCTCACCCAAAAAATATGGAGCCGTTTTTGAGAAAAATACATAAACACAAAAATATACTATTATTCTCGTTTAAAGAGATAAGATTATATATTAACAAATATTATATATTACATATATTATATAATAAATAATTTATGTATATTAATTATATAGTTTATCTATATACTAATCATATATATTTATATGTTTTTTATTGTTTTATATATTTTTTATATATGTGGATTATTGAAATTATCGTGAAGAATTAGATTCCTATCTAATTTGGACTGTCACATGTCTTTTATCATATAATTAGTACATTTTAACTTCTTTGTTAGAGCCTTCATTCTGAATAAAAATATAAGCGATTAATTTTAGCCACCTCTATCAGTTCAGGATTGCTGACGAATAACCAGGGTCGTATCTAGGATTTTCTTTTGGGGGGTGGTTTACACAAGGATTTTGTTCGGGGGGGGGGGGGGCTATATAAAAAAAATTTATATCCATTTTTTTACGTTTTTTACGAGTCAGACAAACATTTCGGGGAGGGGGGGGTTCAAACCAGGGTCAAACAGCAATATTTTCGCTGAAAAAAGTAAATATCATCTGGTTTGCTAAATCAAAGGGAATTATTATTCTTTTGTTATAATGAAACAAAAAAGAAAGACATTTTGTATCCTTCAACCTTGAAAAAAGATTTATTACCATTCATTAAAGTGACTATATCTTTTCTACTTAATTTTTAGAATTATAACTTAATATCTTATTATATTTCACTTTTTGTGCTTGATTATATTTTGTTTTATTTTCTTTAGGCTTAACTTTTGCGAAGATGTAATCAGATAAGCTTTAATTATTAGTATAATCAGTGCTGCAGGATCATGCTGAAATGTTATCGCTGAAAATAGTAAATATCATATGATTTGCTAAATCAATGAGAATTATTATTCTTTTGTTATAATGAAACAAAAAAGAAAGACATTTTGTATCCTTCAACCTTGAAAAAAGATTTATTACCAATCATTAAAGCGACTATATATTTTCTACTTAATTTTTAGAATTATAACTTAGTATCTTATTATTTTTTACTTTTGTACTTGATTTTTTATTTTATTTTTTTTTAGGCTTCAGCTTTTCTGAAGATTTAAACAAGCTTGAGAATTTATTTCCTGGTATAAAAGAGAAACGAGATAACAGTTCTAACTTACTGGATCTGCTTAAACTCTGGGAGCTCATAAAGAAAAAGAACCCCGAAGTTTTGCCGTATAAGGGTAAGTAAATACTGGTTTTATATATCAGAATTAAAAACCGAATTTCTCAAATTTTTAGCAAATATAAAAAATCAATTAAGGTTTAAGGCGTATCTGATTTCAAGAGTCCGAACAATCCGGAGTATATAAAGTTGTTAACTTGGCCCTCAATCGACGGAAATTTATTTACGACTTTTCTCTAATTCCTACATTTGCACGGGCGTAATTTACACCTTTAATTAACGCCATATTAATATTATAATCAACACAATAATTAACACCATAATTAACACCAAATATTATAATTACAAATACGATATAATTAACACCAGATGAATGCGTAGTGAAGGAAACTTATGGGAATACGGGTCCAAGTAGCTCGAGTAATGGCGACCTCAGAGGTAAATACAGCCAATTGCTGATGTGTTGGCTTTAGGAGGGATGCTGCTGTGATCAGTTTTCTTCTGGTTGTTATATATATATATATATATATATATATATATATATATATATATATATATATATATATATATATATATATATGTATATATATATATATATATATATATATATATATATATATATATATATATATATATATATATATTATATATATATATATATATATATATATATATATATATATATATATATATATATATATATATATATGTGTATATATATATATATATATGCATAAATATATATATATATATATATATATATATATATATATATATATATATATATATATATATATATATATATATATATATATATATATATATTTATGCATATATATATATATATATATATATATATATATATATATATATATATATATATATATATATATATATATATATATATATATATATATATTATATATATATATATATATATATATATATATATATATATATATATATATATATATATATACTATATATATATATATATATATATATATATATATATATATTTATGCATATATATATATATATATATATATATATATTATATATATATATATATATATATTATATATATATATATATATATATATATATATATATATATATATATATATATATACTATATATATATATATATATATATATATATATTTATGCATATATATATATATATATATATATATATATATATATATATATATATATATATATATATATATATATATATATATATATATATATACTATATATATATATATATATATATATATACTATATATATATATATATTTATGCATATATATATATATATATATATATATATATATATATATATATATATATATATATATATATATATATATATATATATATATATATATATATATATATATATATATATATATATATAATATATATATATATATATATATATATATATATATATATATATATATATATATATATTCGTATATATATGTAAATACCTATTATAAAAAAATGTGAGGTTTTTAAAGGACAGCATCAATAAATCAAAAATAGAGGAAATGATTCTTCTTTAAAATTTAATCCGAAATTGTTCGAATATTTATTTTTTATTTTAGTTATTACATCAAATTATTTTGTTTTATTTTCTTTTTATTAAGATATTTTCCTTGTATAAAAATACTTTCTTATGATTTTGTTATAACGAAGTTATAATTATATTCGGATAATTATTTTCTTCAAGTTTATGACTACTGCTCGAAGGAGTTTGTGTCTAGACAAACTAGGTTTAAAAAATCACTACCGTATAATATTGTAGCAATTTTCTCCTCAAAGAATCGCGTAAGCATAGAACGTTGTTCGTTTCATCGGTAGATACACTTTGTTAAATACTACTCGTATCCTTCAAACTTTTGCTAGTGAGTCCTGCCCAAAACAGGATAAAGGATCTTTATCCAGGTTAGGGGTAATATTTTCGCCGAAAGCGAAAGTTTTGGCTGAAATTCTGCAAAATAAGCTGAAGTTTAGCAAAATTCTTGATTTCTGCTGAGAATTCGGCATAAATCAGGTAGCAATTTGGTAAAATTTACGAAGAGTGCCCCCCCCCCAATAAAATGAGCCTCAGGACGCCCCTGCTTCTCACTCACTATCTTCTTAGCACTAAATACAGAAAAGACATGAAAATTGTCCCATAGATTATTTACTACTACAAATCTTGCACCAAATTAAGAGAGGAGAAAATATTATCTATTAAGGATGCCGTAGTCATAGTTACACGTGTCGGGATGCAAACTGAGGTTTCAGCTGCTACCAGAGCTGATAGAAAATCTACCATTACTGAAGATGCAAGATCAAATAAATGAAGTTTAAAATATCTCATTATTATAAGCTCTCACTAACAACTTCGTATAGTCCCAAAAGCTCATCGAGGATCCGTAGAAGTGAAGGGTTGAAGCCACTTGGAGATCAGTACACATTAGCAAAAATGAGGTCCTTAGCTTGACATTTAAATTCAATAAAAACGGATTCAAAGATTCCTTCCTGATTCCTTGATAGATTACTTCTGATAATATATGAAAAGTCATTGGATATGTAGAACGCGAGACTACCTCTTGCTATACTCCGCCGATTTAGTTGGTCTATCCAGTACTCGGTTATATCCAGCAACAGCTCATTGCTATTGTCTAGAAAGATTTCACATAGCCCAATAACGTCAGACGCACCATCAGTTTTTCACGGTGTTAATACCAGACAATTAGCTTCGGCTGTGAAAACTACAACAAAGAATTATGGAAGGGGGGCCGCCCAGAGCGCATTATATTAAATACGTAGCCTAAACTAACCTAGCCTAACCAAAATACCAACAAAATATTTAATTAAAATATAGCTACGATGTATCATTTCCACCGAGCCGAAGATAATTGTCTGGTATTAACACCGTGAAAAACGGGTAATGTCTCATATTCGCGATACAAGCTCTCGTGTGTGTTTCTCGTATAATACATAAGTACCTATTAAGCTAACGGACCGATAAGTTGTCATGACGTTTAGAATGCCTCTTTTAAAATAGAAATATATTGACCACTTACCAAAGAAGAAAGATTTGAAGTATTTTTTGAATGTTGACCTTCATAATTATTTAAAATACTAAAAGTATTTAATTCGTTGTTTTGACGCTCAACAAGACGCCTGCTCATGTAGCAGAAATCCCTGGAACCAGAAATAGAAAAATGTTGTCACTTACCATCATGATGAACTAAATTAGTGTAGTACATACCCCTGTTTAAAATTCTTGAAATAATGTCAGGGCTTTTTGACCCCCAGAAAAGATATGGTTATATGTTTTAAGGACAAAGCAAATTAAATTTAATTTTCTTCTGTTTAAGATCTTCCAGCTGAGCAAGACGTTAGACGCAAAGGAGGCCTTAGTGAATTGGTAAGACAATGCTTTGATGTTACTCTGGATAAAAGAGAGCAACTTTCCAATTGGAGTCGACGACCTTTGACAAACGCACAAATACTTTATGCGGGTACGTTTTCTTTTTTTTCTGTGTTTTTTAAGAGCAAGGGAAGGGGTAGTCTTATATTATTTAAAGGAGAGAGAGACCCGCAGGATCGAAAGGCTTTCTATTTGTCTCAGTTATTTTCCCCTTTACTCTATGTTTTATAACCTAACGAGGTAAATATAGATATCTAAAGAAATATCGGGCGTGTGTGATTTTATGTCTGCATTTTCTCTTTTGTACTGACAACATAGCTAGTCCAATTTGATCCATGGAAACTTTTACGAAAATACATTGGTACCATGTAGAAGGGTACTAAAAACATAAAGAATAAAAACAATAAAAACAGTATATTTGATCATGCTAATACTTAAATATAAAAGTAAAATCAAAATATAATAGAAACTACGTAAACTTGAAAGGTTTTTTTCCCAGTATTGTAATAAGAAATTGTTGTAAAATGTTCGGTAGCATGGTTGTAAAAGCAGCTGCAAAAACGAACTCCA